>JAHRIG010000104.1:3283748-3318647 GCA_020311275.1 Eira barbara | reverse complement strand
GACCCTGGAATCATGACCGGAGCTGAAGGCAGAGGCTTTAACCCACTGAGCCACTCAGGCGCCCCTGCTCTTTTTGTTTTAAAAGATTTTATTGGGGCTCCTGGGTGGCTTAGTCGGTTAGGCCACTCAATCAGTTAGGCTGCTGCCTGGCCCAGGTCATGATCCCAGGGTCCTGGGATTGAGCCCCACAGTGGAGAGCCTGCCTCTTCCTCTCTCTAAAATCTTTTTAAAAATTTTTATTTATTTATTTGACGGAGAGAGAGAGAGAGCACAAGCAGGCAGAATAGCAGGCAGAGGGAGAAGGGAGAAGCAGGCTGCCTGCTGACACAGGGCTCGATCCCAGGACTCCGAGACCATGGCCCGAGCCCGAGGCAGTCGCTTAACCAACTGAGCCACCCAGGAGCCCCAAATAAATAAAATCTTAAAAAAAAAAAAAAAGAACAAAGAATTCTAAAAAAAGAAAAAAAAGATTTTATTTATTTTTTTGGAAGAGAGAGAGTGCACAAGCACGGGTAGCAACAGGCAGAGGGAGAAGCAAGTTCACAGCTGAACAAGGAGCCTGATATGGGACTCAATCACATGACCCTGGAATCATGGCCAAGCCTGAGCCATCCAGGTGCCCCTGCATTTTTTTTTTTTTTTAAGAGGTGGCAGGGGCAGAGGGAGAGAGAGAATCTTAAACTGGCTCCATGCCCAGCACAGAGCCTGACACAGGGCTCAATCTCAGGACCCTGAGATCATGACCCAAGCTGAAACCTAGAGTCAGACGTTTAACTGTCTGAGCCACCGAGGCACTCTTCACAGCTTCTTTTTTGAAGTTATTTCATACATTAGATTGTGTAGTAAAATTCCTCTTTTTAACCTATTAGTGTGCATCATTTAGTAAATGCTGCTGCCAAATAAGGATCTTGCCCCCAAAACATGTTCTTTGCCTTTGTCCCCATCTTGGGAAATGGCTCTACAGTCTGCCTAGGCATCCAAGTTGGCTTCTCCTTTCTTCTTTGTCTCCTACAATCAATATGCTATCAGTTTATTAGTAGTTTTATTTTCCTAATATGTCCCGAATCCCTTCCTTCTCTGCTCCCATTGCCATCCCTTTAGCTCAGGTCCGCATCATCTCTTACGTAGAGTAGTAGATGGCCTCCCAGATGGTCCCGTTGTCTGTAGTCTCCAGTCCCTCCAAACCCTTCGTCCACACTGCTCCTAGAAGAACAGGGCATTTCTTTGCTTGACCATCTTAAGTGGCTTTTCATTGCTTTCAAGATAGAGTCCGAATGATGACACATGAGGTCTCTTGTTATATAGTCGCTGTTTACGTGTTCCTATCCTCATTTTTTATTACTCTTCCAGTGTCACTGTACTCCACACCAAAACGAATCCTTTGTAGTTCCCAGTTCAAATACCTCATGTCAACATGCAGCATTCTGTGCCCAGAAAGCTGTTCACTATTTCCTGCCTGGCTCTCTCCTGGTGTTTCTGAAGGCTACAGCTCAGGGATGTGCTTCTCTGATGTGCTTCTCTGTCCTCATCTGGTTTAGGGGTGCCTCCTACATGACTCCCATACCCTCTGCTTATCTGTGCTGTAGGGTTTACCCCCCTGCCTGTGACTATCTGTGGCCTCCACTGGACTGAGCTTATTGTGAGTAGGATCTACTCTCTTATCGCCCTGGCCCCATTATCTACTTCAGTTCCTACAAGTAGTTGATCATTAGAAAATGTGTTTTGGGTGGATAAATGAATAATCCTACCCCAGGTCCCTGCTGGAACAATTTGAGAAAATTTTCATGAAGATTTATTTGTATTTTGAATAAATTGGTAGTGGAGAGTAGAATAAACTCAAAGGATTGAATTGCTGCAGAATTTCATGACATTAGAACCTCATATAGGTAACTATTCTATAAGTATATAATGGTGGCCCTGCCTATATCATATTTTTTTTATTTTTTATTTGTTTTTTGCCTATATCATATTTAAAATGACATTTTTTTAAGATTTTATTTTTTAAGTAAACTCTACACCCAACATGAGGCTTGATGTCACAATCCTGAGATCAAGAGTGGCATGCTCTACTGACTGAGCCAGCCAGGCCCCCCATAAAATGACATTTTTATAGTGATTTTTAGAATGAAGATTTAAAAAAAATTAACATATAATGTATTATCAGCCCCAGGGGTACAGGTCTGTGAATCTCCAGATTTACACACTTCATAGCACCTACCTTCCCCAATGTCCATAACCCCACCACCCTCTCCCTCCTCCCCCCCCACCCCCCGTAACCCTCAGTTTGTTTTGTGAGATTAAGAGTCTCTTGTGGT
This sequence comes from Eira barbara, assembly GCA_020311275.1. Lineage (NCBI taxonomy): Eukaryota > Metazoa > Chordata > Mammalia > Carnivora > Mustelidae > Eira > Eira barbara. The sequence goes on along the minus strand of JAHRIG010000104.1, from coordinate 3,316,332 downwards.
TTGTGTCCCTCCTGATCCCATCTTGTTTCATTTATAGAATGAAGTTTTTTTGTCTTTTTTTTTTTTACTTAAACTATTCCCCCATTTTCATTCTCCTATCATAATTAAAATGTTATATGTTCTTTTATAGTTCTTAATTTATCCTATTCTTGATATCAAGAGAAAAATGTCTGATTAATTTCCCTGGCCTGTTTTGTTCTTCAGAATCTGCCCATAGTTTAATCAGATTAAATGAGAAGGTAGTAATTTGGGAATGAAGAAAAAGCATAAAAACCATTTTTAAATGATTTTTATTTATTTATTTGACAGAGAGAGATCACAAGTAGGCAGAGAGAGAGAGGGAAGCAGGCTCCCAGCTGAGCAGAGAGCCCAACTTGGGGCTTGATCCCAGGACCCCGGGACCACGACCCAAGACGAAGGCAGAGGCTTTAACCCACTGAGCCACCCAGGCGGCCCTAAAAACCATTTTTAAAAAGCAGACTTAACTATAGAGAACAAGTGATGGTTGGGGGTAGATCGGGGAGGGGAGTTGAATGGGGATCGAGGAGGAGGACACTTGCTGTGATGAGCACCAGGGATTGTGTGGAAGTGTTGAATCACTAAATTTTATACCCAAACTAATATTAATTACACTGTATGTTAACTCACTGGAATTTAAAAACTAAAAAACAAAAAACCCATTTTTTTAAATCCCAAGCAACAATAGTTATTTCATACTTATTTATTTTTATTTTTAAAAAAGATTTTATTTATTTATTTGACACAGAGAGAGAGAGAAAGCACAAGAGGAGGGAGCAGAAAAGGGAGAAGCTGACTCCCCACAGAGCAGGGAGCCCCATGTGGGACTCAATCCCAGAAGCCTGGGATCGTGACATGAGCCGAAGGCAGGTGCTTATTAGCCAACTGAGGCGCCCCAGTTATTTCATTTTTAAAAGAGAATTATAGGGGCACCTGGGTGGCTCAGTGGGTTAAAGCCTCTGCCTTCGTCTTGGGTCGCGGTCCCGGGGTCCTGGGATCAAGCCCCAAGTCGGGATCTCTGCTCAGCTGGGAGCCTGCTTCCCTCTCTCTCTCTGCCTACTTGTGATCTCTCTCTGTCAAATAAATAAATAAAATCTTTAAAAAGAGAGAGAATTATATATTCATAGATAAGGATAGAAAGGTGTGCCTAATATCTTTATGTTTATAGTACAGTAGACCCTTGCACAACACAAGTTTGAACAGTACGGGTCCACTTATAGGAGGACTTTTTTGAATAAATATAGTACAATACTCTAAATGTATTTTCTCTTCCTTCTGATGACTTTATTTTTAAAAAAGATTTTATTTATTTATTTATTTGAGAGAGAGACAGAGATCGCGAGAGAGCACAAGTAGGGAGGAGAGGGAGAAGCAGGCTTCCCATGGAGCAGAGAGCCCGATGGGGGGCTTGATCTCAAGACCCTGGGATCATGACCTGAGCTGAAGGCAGATGCTTAACTGACTCAGCCACCCAGGCACCCCATGATGATTTTTTTTTTTAAGATTTTATTTATTTATTTGACAGAGAGAGATCACAAGTAGGCAGAGAGAGAGAGGAGGAAGCAGGCTCCCTGCCAAGCAGAGAGCCCGATGCGGGACTCGATCCCAGGATCCTGAGATCATGACCTGAGCCGAAGGCAGAGGCTTAACCCACTGAGCCACCCAGGCGCCCCAGCCATGATGATTTTTTTAATTAACACTTTCTTTATTCTAGCTTATTTTAAGAATATAGTATATAATACATATAATACACAGAATATGTGTTAACTGTTTTGTGATATTGGTGAGACTTCCAGTCAACAGTAGGCTCTTAGTAATTAAGTTTTGGGGGAGGCAAAAGGTATATGTGAATTTTCCACTGCCTGGGGGGGGTCGGCACGCCAAACCCCCATATTGTTCAAGAGTCAGACTGAACTACATTATTTCATTTTTCTTTCTAACAAATTTTCAACTTTCATTTGATTTTTTTTTAAAACAAAATCTTTGCCTCCTAGTTATATGCATATTTTATATGTATATTTTAAAATGGCTTCTAAGGTGATTGTGCAAGTTTTTTTTTGTTTGTTTGTTTGTTTTTTTTGCTTCTTTAACCTGCCCTTAGCTGACATGGTGGATGCAGATTTCCTGAAGTTCAATCGGCAGTAAGTACATTTATTCAAGTATTAGCTATATCACATATTAGAATATCACATGGAGGCAGGACCTATCAGAGTCTGCCTGTTATATTGCCACTACCCATCACGTATCTAAGAGACAATCATAAGAGGCATCATTGGGAATTAGAGAACAGAACATAATAGGATATTCATGATAGTTTACCCCGGGCAACTTTCCCTTGCTTTCGAAGGACATCCTAATTTTTTTTTTTTTTTTAGAGATTTTATTTATTTATTCGACAGACAGATCACAAGTAGGCAGAGAGGCAGGCAGAGAGAGAAGGGAGGAAGCAGGCTCCCTGCCAAGCAGAGAGCCCGATGAGGGGCTCAATTCCGGGACGCTGGGATCATGACCTGAGCCGAAGGCAGCGGCTTTAACCCACTGAGCCACCCAGGCGCCCCGAAGGACATACTAATTTTTTATCCCTTAGGTTCACACGGCCGATGCTACAACAGGATCAGATCTCAGAAACCAAAGTGAAATCTCAGGTAGCTTTATGTTCTACCTATTGCAATATCACTTAGTGCCCTGGATGTTAAGGCAAAGTGGCTTTTGCTCTGTGACATTGTAAGAATTAAGATTAAAAACAAAAAAAGGTCCACCTTATCTTTTTTTTACTTGAAAAGTCATAAGCTGCTGCTGGTGAGAGGTTTTGTTCTTTGGTCTGGTTTTAAGCTATAAAACTCACTTGGTTGGTAAATGTTTTCTGACATGTGCCCTTTTTTACAGATGAGAGTGGAACGTGTTATTTTAACACAGGTATATCCTTTATCAACTCTGTGGAAACATTCAGACTGCATGGCCTCTTATTTATTTTTTTTTAATGAAATTTATATTGAGGAAAGCTTTGCCAATCCAGCTTTATATAATTCCTTTCTGTTTCAGGGTTTTGTTACTAAGTTATGTTTGGGCTGATAAGCAAGATGGTGAGTTCCTTCCAGAGCAGGACCATGTTTTCACCAGTGTCTAGAAAAGTGACTGGCTCAAATCACTTTTTTTAATTTATTTATTTGTTAGAGAGAGAGAGTGAGCGAGCACAGGCAGACAGAGTGGTAGGCAGAGGCAGAGGGAGAAGCAGGCTCCCGGCCGAGCAAGGAGCCTGATGTGGGACTCGATCCCAGGACGCTGGGATCATGACCCGAGCCGAAGGCAGCCGCTTAACCAACTGAGCCACCCAGGCGTCCCTCAAATCACTTTTTTTAAATGAGTAATTTAGGGGCGCCTGGCTGGCTCAGTGGGTTAAGCCTCTGCCTTCGGCTCGGGTCATGATCTCAGGGTCCTGGGATTGAGCCCCACATGGGGCTCTCTGCTCAGCAGGGAGCCTGCTTCCCCCTCTCTCACTGTCTGCCTCTCTGCCTACTTGGGATCTCTGTCTGTCAAATAAAAATAAAAAATAAAAATCTTTAAAAAATGGTTCCCTCCCTCTACTCCCCACCCCACTTAAAAAAAATGAGTAATTGCATAGGAAGAAACTTCAGAAGACACCTTACAACTCTCAAATTCTTTTAAAAAATATTTACTTATTTATGTATTTATTTGCCAGAGAGAGAGAGAGAGACAGCAGAAGCAGGGGGAACAGCAGAGGGAGAACCAGACTCCCCACTGAGCAGGAAGGTCAGCTTGGGGCTCCATCCCAGGACCCTGGGATCATGAGCTAAGCAGAAGGCAGACACTTAACCGACTGAGCCACCCAGGCGCCCCTCTCAAATTCTTTTTGAATGAGACTGGAAACAAGTAAATAAAATGTCTCAAACAGTTGGGAAGAAAAGAGCACCAACATTTACCACATGCCAATGTGTACAAGCATTATATGGCTCTTGCTCATTCAAGTCTCGCCCCAGCCTTGTGTGGTAGATATTTAAATATGTACTGATTTTGCCTCCCAATGTGTCAGGCATTGTGGTAAACGCTGGAGATACAATATAGGAGGCCTTGTAATAGATCCCTCTAAAATACACTCTCCTCTTTTTTTTTTAATTTTTAATTTTTAAAAAAGATTTTATTTATTTATTTATTTATTTTAGAGGAAGGGCACACAAGCAGAGGGAGAAAGACTCTTTAGCGGACTTCATGCTGAGTGCAGAGCCCAATGTGGGGCTTGATCTGACAACCCTGAGATCATGACCTGAGCCAAAACCAGGATTTGGACGCTCAACGAACTGAGCCACCCAGGTGCCCCTTTAACTTTCAAAGTAATCTCTGCACCCAATGTGGGGCTCAAACTCACGACCCTGAGATCAAGACTTGCATGCTCCCCCAACTGAGCCAGCCAGGTGCTCCAAAAACACACTCTATGTACATGGCGTGTTGCAGGCTTTTGACAAGTGGCTAATCTGGAGAATACCTGTGCCTTTTCTGGTGGCATAAGTTGTATCCTTACTTTATGATCCTGGGGTCCTGGGATTGAGTCCCGCTTTGGGCTCCTTGCTCAGCCTGCTTCTCCCTCTGCCTCTGCCTGCCACTCCCCCTGCTTATGTGCTCTCTCTGACAAATAAGTAAAGTCTTCATAAAAAAATAAGTTGGGGGTGCCTGGGTGGCTCAGTGGGTTAAAACCTCTGCCTTCAGCTCAGGTCGTGTTCTTGGGGTTCTGGGATCGAGCCCCGCATTGGGCTCTCTGCTCGGCTCTCTGCTCGGCTCTCTGCTCTGCCTGCCTCTCTGCCTACTTGTGATCTCTGTGTCAAATAAATAAATAAAATCTTAAAAAAAAAATAAGTTGTATCCTTAACAAGAATTAGTACTTTTTGTTTCAAATCTATTAATGTCAGCTGCAAATGTTATTACAATGACAGTATTTAATTGCTTAGGAACTATAAGGGTGAGATGAAAGTTATTTCTATGAAAACTAAGTTGAATGTTTTATAAAGATTTGACAAAGGTAAGATGTAAAAATAAAAAACAAAAATCCTCTCAGATCTGATGTGATGAGAGCTATAAATGTCTTGGGGGAAAGCATTAAAAACCTAAAGCTATTGTGGGCTCAGATTGCCTTGTAAACAACTTTAGGTTCTCTCTATAACTGACAGTAGAAACTGTAGATCATGTAATATGGATACTGTCCTTGGAAGAAAGATGGTACAGTACTTTCACCTGTGGGCCCATACTCAAAGAAAAAAAAAACCCAAAGAAAGATCAATGAATGAGTACATTTCACCTAAAACAGAGTAGTTAACATCTCTGCTTCTAAAAAGGATTGTTTTTCTCTAGCCAACCGTGGATTGTCCTGATCAAGTCAGATAAGAACTTAATACAACGGGGGCACCTGGGGGCTCAGTTCGTTAAGCAACTGCCTTCATTCAGCTCAGGTCATGATCCCAGGGTCTTGGGATTGAGCCCGGAGTTGGGCTCCCTGCTCTGCTGGGAGCCTGCTTCTCCCTCTCCCTCTGCCTGCCACTTCCCCTGCTTGTGCTCTCTCCCTCTCTCTCTCTGTCAAATAAATGAATAAAACCTTAAAAAAAAAAAAAAAAAAGAACTTAATACAATGACCCGAAACAGATGTAGCCCTTACCCTGTGGCACTGACAGCCCAGTGGGGGAGACAGACAATAATTGTATTACAATATTATCATATGACCATAATTATCCTCGTTTTGAAGAAACTAAGACTCATGAGAGGGTTAACCTTCCCAAGGTAATATAACCATCAGATTGAAGGTTCTTCCCATCGAATCAGACCTCCTCCAATTCTCTTGCCTCATCTTTTTTCCCTTTCTTTTTCTTTCTCCTTCTCCCCCTTTTCTTGCCTTTTCTTCTCTTCTCCTTGGTTACAAGGTTTCCACCATTAGTGAAAATATGACAGGGTTTCAGTTTATCCAGTCAATGCACTGAATTTATTGATTTTTTAATATGACATAACTTAATTATCAAAAATGATATGGCAAAGGGGTACCTGGGTGGCTCAATGGGTTAAGCCTCTGCCTTCAGCTCAGGTCATGATCTCCGGGTCCTGGGATCGAGCCCCAAGTTAGACTCCCTGCTCAGCGGGGATCTCTGTCTTGTGATCTCTGTCTGTCAAATAAATAAATAAATAAAATATTTTAGAAAAAATGATATGGCGGGGATCTCTGTCTTGTGATCTCTGTCTGTCAAATAAATAAATAAATAAACAAATAAATAAATAAAATATTTTAGAAAAAATGATATGGCAGGATTCTTACTTAGAACACATTTAAGTAACCCTTCATGAAAACGGGGCTAAGAAACTTAAGTGTGAATCCTAGCTCTACTACTTACACCTTTGTCAAAACCCACAGAATGTACAACACCAAGAGTGAACCCGAACGTAAACCATGCACTTTGGGTGATGGTGAATGTCAAAGTGACTGTGGACAAGTTCATCTCTTCTCCCATCTCTAAAATAAGAGTGATAATGTCTTCCTCATAGGATTGTTGTGGGTTTCACAGCTTTTTTTAAAAGTATTCTCCTGCCCAACGTGATGCTTGAACTCATGGACTGAGCCAGCCAGGGACCCCTGTTGTGGGGTTTAAATGACCTAACACAGGACAGGGCACATACAGCGCTCATTTCTCAAGCATTTGAGAGTCTAGCTGTGTCTTTGATCTGTTTCTTCCTTGAAAGAGTTTGGTTCTTCTATCTCTATAACCACTGTCACTGAGAGGTTAATATGCTATAACTACTATACTATTTTTATGATTGTCTGGTTAGGGTCAAGGAGGATTTAAATGATGAAAAGGTCCTTGATATAAATATACATATATACACATATGCACTGTGCGATACATACCCATGCTATCTTTGTCTGTTTCGGGTCACCCCTTTTCTCAATGGTTTTTGGCATCCATGCTTTGTTTACAAAACTTGTTCAGTCTTTATCTTCAGTGATGATACTCTCTAAGCTAAAAGAGTATGGATATGGAAACCCACATGAAAGGTAGAGTAAAAATGCCTTTGAAATAACGTAAAGGAAATATGAAAGGAAACTCAGCCTTTTACATTGATTACTGGGCAATTATCTTGGACTTTGGATATTATTAGTCATTAATTCTCAGATCTTGAATAAGTTATAATAGAGAGTATTAATGTCAAAGACATTTTCACAAGCGTATCTATAAGGATGTTCTTTAAAATATGCTACAAATGTCTATATAATTCACACTGAACTACATATTGATTGTTTTTATCTTTTTATCGAAGTCATTTATTCACAAATGTTTCTGAGGGCGTGCTATTATCTGCCAGTTTTAAAGGTGTTGGGGATACAAGATGAATTAGGAGCACCCAAGGAGCCCCACAGATTAAAACACTGAGATACACGCTCTACCAGAAGCATAAAATGGATCACTGTGGTAATACAGAGAAGAGATTCCTCCTTCAGTCTCCCTGGAGCAGGGAGCACCTCTGAGAAGAGAGGGTTCCTGAGCTGAGTTTTGGAGGTTGAGTTAGATTTCCCCTACTGAAAACTGAAGAACACCATTCCAGGTGGAGAAAATAGCATGGAAATGTCTGGAAGCACGAGAGAACTCTTAATAAGCTATTCATTTATTCACTCAACAAACGTCATTGACAGCCTGCCATGTCCTGTGCTCTGGGATAGCGTAGAGTGAACAGCAGTGAACAAACCAACAGAGATATCTGCCCTCATAGACTGAGTTCTAAGAGGAGATAAGCAGACGAAAAATTAAATAAAATACATAGTATGTTAGCTGGCAATAAGTTTTTTGGTGAAAAATAAGGGGAATAAGAAAGGTTGGGGAAAGCTGCATTTTTTATTAGAGTGATGGAAGTTCCCAGGAGGTGACATTTTTTTTTAAAGATTTTATTTATTTGACAGAGAGAGACACAGTGAAAGCAGGAACACAAACAGGGGGAGTGGGAGAGGGAAAGCAAGCTTCCCGCCGAGCAGGGAGCCCAATGTGGGGCTCAATCCCAGGAGCCTGGGATCATGACCTGAGCCAAAGGCAGACACTTAACGGACTGAGCCACATAGGGGCCCTAGGAGGTGACATTTGGGTAAATGCGGGGAGTTGGGAGGACACCAATGGAGGCTCTCTGGGGGAAGAGTACTCCTGGCAAAAAACACAGCAAGTGTAAAAGAACAGAGGGATAGCATGCCTGGCTTTCTAGACCTCACAAGGAAGAAGTAAGCGCAAGGGAGGCCAGGTCTTGTAGGCCTTTGCAGCCCTGCTTTGTTACTTTGGTTTCACTGTGAGATAAATGGTCGTAGTGAGGCAGTGGAAGACTGATTAGTTTTTTTATTTATTTGCTTTATTATTCTTTTTTAAAGATTTTATTTATTTATTTATTTGAGTGAGAGCACATGCAAGTGTGGGGGGCAGGGAGAAACAAAGGGGGAGGGAAGGGGAGTGGGGAAGAATCTCGAGCAGACTCACATTGAGTGCAGAGCCTGACCTCGTGACCCTGAGATCACGACCTGAGCTGAAACCAAGAGTTGGTCTCTCAACTGACTGAGCTACCCAAATGCCCCGTTTCCTTTATTTTTTTATTTTTATTTTTTTTAAAGATTTTATTTATTTATTTGACAAACAGATCACAAGTAGGCAGAGAGGCAGGCAGAGAGAGAAGGGAGGAAGCATGCTCCCTGCCAAGCAGAAAGCCCAATGCGGGGCTCAATTCCAGGACGCTGGGATCATGACCTGAGCCGAAGGCAGCGGCTTTAACCCACTGAGCCACCCAGGCGCCCCCCATTTCCTTTATTTTTTAGAGCAGTTTCGGAGTCACAAGAAAATTGAGCAGAAAGTACAGAGTTCCTGTATATTCTCTGTCCTCCTCCAGATACAGCCACCCCCATAGCAACATCCCCCTGTCCCAGAGTGGTACCCTGGTTACAGTCAATGAAGCTACACTGACATTCACTATCACCCAAAGTGCATGGTTTATGTTCTGGTTCACTCTTGGTGTTGTACATTCTGTGGGTTTTGACAAAGGTTTGATGAGTGTAGTGACATGCACCCACTACTACGTAGAGACGGTTTTACTGCCCTAAAAATCCTCCGTGCTCCACACATTCATCCCACCCTCCCATCTGACCCCAACAACAAACGATCTTTTCACTGTCTCCATGATTTGCCTTTCTGAGGACGTCAGATAGTTGGAATCATACAGTATGTAGCCTTTCCAGATAGGTTTCTTTCATTTAGCAATATGCATTTGTGTTTCCTCCATGTCTTTTCATGGCTTGGTAACTTATTTCTTTTTAGTAGTGATTAATATTCCATTGTCTAAATATATAATTTATTTATCCGTTCATCCCCTGAAAGGCGTCTCGGTTGCTTCCAAGTTTTGGCAATTATGAATAAAGCTGTTTAAACATCCATGTGAAGGTTTTCGTGTGAATATATGTTTTCAGTTCCTTTGGGCAAATACCAAGGAGCACAACTGCTGAATTACATGATAAGAGTTTAGTGTTCAGTGTTGTAAGAAACTGCCAAACTCTCTTCAAAAGTGGCTGTACCACTTTGAATTCCCATCAGCAAAAAAATAAAGAGTTCTTGTTGCTCCACATTCTCACCAGCATTTGGTGTTGTCAGTGTTTTGGATTTTGTCATTTTAATAGGTGTGTATCTCATTTTAATTTGCCGTTTCCCAATGCCTTATGACGTGGAATATCTTTTCATATATTTATTTGCCATTTGTTTGTCTTTGGTGAGGTGTCTGCTCAGGTCTTTTGCCAAGTTTTTAATCAAGTTGTTAATTTTCTTATTGTTGAGTTTCAAGATTTCTTTGCATATTCTGGATAAAAATCTTTTATCAGATATGCCTTTTGTGGGTGCCTGGGTGGCTCAGTGGGTTAAGCCTCTGCCTTCGGCTCAGGTCATGATCTCAGGGTCCCGGGATCAAGCCCCGCATCGGGCTCTCTGCTCAGCGGGGAGCCTGCTTCCTCCTCTCTCTCTGCCTGCCTTTCTGCCTACTTGTGATCTCTCTCTCTGTGTCAAATAAATAAATAAGATCTTTAAAAAAAAAAAAAAGATCTGCCTTTTGCAAATGTTTTCTTCCAGTCTGTGGCTAGTCTTCTTATTCTCTTGACAGTGTCTCTGGCAGAGCAGAAGTTTCTAACTTTAATGAAGTCCATTTTATCAGTTATTTCTTTCAAAAATCATGCCTTTGCTGTTGTATCTGAAAAATCATCATATGTAGAGTCTTTAATTTTTAGGATGCTAATATAAATGGTGTTATGTTTTTAATTCCAAGTTCCACTTCTTTATCACTGATACATAGGAAAGCAACTGACTTTTGAATATTGGTTTTCTATCCTGCAACCTTGTTATAATTGCTTATTAGTTCCAGGAGGTTTTTGTTCTTGATTCTTCTGGATTTTCTATATCACCAAGGATTTATTTTTTAACGTTTTTCTTATATCCTTACCCCCATTTTATTATGAACATTTTCATTTTCAAATATACAAAAAAGTTTAAAAAGGTGTATAAGGAAGATTTGTATATTTACCAGCTAGATTCAGCTGTTTATATCTAACCATATTGGTTTTATTACATATTGATCAATGTATCCATCTTTCTAATTATACATCAAACCATTTTGTTTTCCCTTACAACTTTTTATAAAAAATTTCAAACACACACACACAAAAATGAAAGGAAAATATAGAAAATCCATACACCCACTCCTTAGATTCCACTGTTGTTAACATTTTGTCATATTGACTTTATCTTTAGTTATGTGTATGTGTGTGTTTTGTTCTCTTAACTATTTCAAAGTTAAGTTCCAGATATAGTGGCACTTCATATATCTTATTTTTTATAAATATATATATTTGTAAATATATCTTATAAATATATATAAGTATTATAAATATATAAATATGTATCTTTGTAAATACATATATAATATGTATTTTTTATAATATGTATTTATAAATATATCTTGTTTTTATAAATCTTACAGTTTAGTCTACATCTCCTGGAAAGAAAAACATTCCGACTGGAGTTTTGATCAGAGTAATGACCCGATTTGACCTGCCCCTTTAACAGCATTCCTCTGGCTGCTGTGTTGAGGAAAGACTGGATGGGGGAAAGGATTAATATATGGAACCGTAGTTGGTAACATATGGTATGTCATGCTGATGGCAGCTGGAGGGAAGTGAGACTGGAAAGGTAATCAGGGCTTGATGTAAAGGACCTGAATTTTAGATTTAGTTCTTAATCCTAATAGATCACAATTTCCCAAGTATGATGACTTTTTGACTGTTGTTGTATGATTACTCTCTGTACTATTATTTGCTAAATATAAATATTTTTCTTTAATTACGAGCTTAAAAATCTTATGTATCATAAGCAAAATTATACACAAAATCATTCATTTGGTGGGTTTCATTCTTTCCTAACACTAAACACTTAACTGCTAAAATAAAAAGAACAATTGTGTGACACCTGAAAAACGTCATGTGTACTACCAGGAGCGCAGATCCTGTTCTTTGGGAAAGACTGCTGTAGATAAAGGAAAGCATTGAAAGTTTTTAAGCTGGGGACGACAGGACCTAAATTTTGTTTTAGAACATTCTGGCAGTCACATTAATCAAGCAGTAGATGAGCACAAAAATTAAAGCTTGGTTACTCATTGCCTATTATGTAACAAGTGCTTTGGATACAAAGGTAAATGAAATAGGTTGCTGCAGGAGATAGACACAAGGACAGGTAACTTCAGCATGGAGTGGTAGTTACAATGATTAGAAGTATATACAAGAGGGAAGCCTGGGTGGCTCAGTTGGTTGGGCGGCTGCCTTCGGCTCGGGTCGTGATCCCGGCGTCCTGGGATCGAGTCCCACATCGGGCTCCTTGCTCGGCGGGGAGCCTGCTTCTCCCTCTGCCTCTGCCTACCACTCTGTCTGCCTGTGCTCGCTCACTCGCTCTCTCTAACAAATAAAATTTAAAAAAAATTATTAAAAAAAAAGAAGTATATACAAGATATAATGGTGGCTAAAAGGTGGGTATGATCTGTACTGACTCAGAAATCAATTTCAGGCTTTACAGAGGAAGATTCTTCCGCTGGGTTTCAATGGAGGTGTTAATACTGTGAACAGAGTTTGGAGGTAGCCAGGGAGGGGTAATGGTACATGCAAAACACAGACATGTAAAATGACAGGGTATTCATTTACTGAAACATTTACTGAACACTTACTGGGTATCAGTTCCCTTTATAAGCCCTAATGCACAAAGAGACAAAAGATGCAGCCCCCACTCTGAATAAGTCTAATGTCAATTACGGTGAAAATCATAATGCTATGTGTTAGGTATTATTGAGAGACAGAAGCATGGGATGCTGGGTGAGTACACCTAGCTAAGCATGTAGTTCAGACTGGGTAGCAAAGAAATGATCTCTCAGATGAATTCTGAAAATGTAGTGGGAGTCTGTGCAAGTACAGAGAGGCATGAGATCACGTGACATGCTTGGAGGGACAGCAAATGGTTTAAGAAGGGCTTGAGCAGTGTGGATTTGATTCTAAAAGAAATGGAATATTATTATTATTAAACCAAGGAGTGGTAATATCAGATTTGCTTTTTCAAACAGCACCCTGCAGTGTGGAGAATGGTTTGAAGGGAGGTTAGCCGAATTACAAAGAAAGAACAGTTTGAAGGCTGATGGACTGCTTTTATATGAGAAATGCTGGTGTGGGTCTGAACTAAAGCAAGGCAACGTGGAAGGCAAGGAAGAGATTGACATGAAAGAGATGGAGGAGTTAGAATCAACAGAACTTGGTGATAATTGGTTACAGAGGCATGACTCAACCGGGCAACTATGTGTTAAGAAATGAGTTGGTATACACAGGAAGTGAATGAGTGAGTATGGACTGTTCTGGATGGCATTTCTTCTGTAGAATCTGAAGGAACTCTTTTCAGTCTGAGCTTCTACATCTGCTAAGTGAATGTTTTCTACCTGCAATGGGGAAGTTGCTTGAAATCCAGGTAACATCAACAGTCTCAAGCAGTGTTGTGGAAGAAAACCATGATGACTGGAAGGGGAGAGGAACAGAATCTGGGGTAGAAAGGACTCAAAGCTCATTCACTGATAGATGTGAGAGAATGCAGGAAGAAGGGGTGCATAACTCTGTGTCCCTCTAAATTTTCTTTGAGAATAGAGACCCTAAAGTAATATTTCTCAACCCCATTGAACATTAGAATCACTTGGAGCTTGAAAAAGTCCTGATGTCCAGGCCACACCCTAGGCCAGTTAAATCAGAATCTCTGGAGGTGAGATCCACACATTGGTATTTTTTCCAACTTTCTAGCTTATTCGTGGAGCCAATGTGGAGAACCTAGAGGTTTACTTCCTTGGAAACAATGGCTCTAGAGATGAATTCCTGTTGACTTGGGCAAAGATACGTTGACAACCAGACACGTTGGCAAAGTAGTCTTCTGGTCCAGTTAGTGTTTTTAGAATTAAGAACTTATGTAGGACACTCAAGTATTATTTATCTTTGAGTGATAACATTTGGCATCTGGTGGCCTTACACTGCTATCAGTAATCTGAAAGTGCCTGACTGAAGTCCAGAGGCCAACTGCACACTTAACAGATATGGCAGGTGATCAGAGAGTGCTTTGAGATTCATGGTATATGAATTTAGCAAATGTCTACTTGGAATAAATTTCATGCTTGTAAGGGAGTTTTCTAATATCTGATTAATACTTTATTGTTACAAAATGCAGAACTGTATAGTTCAGGAGTATTAGTCTTGCCCCTGCCATTTTTGAAAGATGGTCTGTGATTTCTTTTTATTTATTTATTTATTTATTTATTTGACAGACAGAGATCTCAAGTAGGCAGAGAGACAGGCAGAAAGACAGGGGAAGCAGACTCCCCGCTGAGCAGAGAGTCCAATGCGGAGCTCGATCCCAGGACCCTGAGATCATGACCAGAGCCGAAGGCAGAGGCTTAACCCGCTGAGCTGCCCAGGTGCCCCTGGTCTGTGATTTCTTGATATGGTAAGAGAAATGTTGGTTCTAAGAGGCATATTATTTTACTAAGTTTAATAGATCTATTTTCTTCTTCTTCTTCTTCTTCTTCTTCTTCTTCTTCTTCTTTTTTTTTTTTGTAAAATAGAGCATGTTTTTTTCCTTTTAATTTTTATTAATTTATTTGGAAAAGAGAGGGGGAGAGCACAGAGGAAGAGTGAGAGGGAGAAGCAGGCTCCTGGCCAAGCAGGGAGCCTGACATGGGGCTCAATCCCAGGACATTGGGATCATGACCTGAGCTGAAGGCAGATTCTTAACTGACTGAGCCACCCAGGCATCCTGATCTATTTTCTTTTTATTGACCAAAGGATATACTTACTCAGTAGCCTGTAAATGTAATGGTTAATTTATTGTTAATGGAGATTCATAAATGGGGTACTTGGGCAAGAAAATCAATGTGTAATCTCTTCTAATTATAGAGGATAAGGTACTTTATGTCATAATATTGGATATTGATCATCTTAATTATTTTATACATGTAACTTCTTTTTTTTTTTTTAAGATTTTATTTATTTATTTGACAGAGAGAGACCACAAGCAGACAGAGAGGCAGGCAGAGAGAGAGAGAGGGAAGCAGGCTCCCCGCCGAGCAGAGAGCCGGACGCGGGACTCGATCCCAGGACCCTGAGATCACGACCCGAGCCGAAGGCAGAGGCTCAACCCACTGAGCCACCCAGGTGCCCCATACATGTAACTTCTACTAAAAGTGCAACAAAATCCACACTTTTCACACACACAAAAAATGACAATGAAATTCTAGCATATCATAGAAAAAAGGCTACTCCTCCTACTTGGCCAATGAAGCATGCTTGCATTCTTTTGTCAGCAAACATTTGTGGAGTACGTAGTAGGTGTGAGCACTGAGCTGGGAGCTGAGATACAAAGAGTCGTAAGGCATGACGCCTTTCTGCCTTTCGGAACTTGCGTGGCATTAGTGGTGAGGCAGACTGGAAACAGAAAGTCCAGTACAATGGGCTAAGTCCACAGCTGAGATAAGCAGAGAGCAGGAGGAGCACAAGCTGGGCATTTGGCTCCTTGTTACAGGATGCGGGGCACTGCACTGACTCCATGTGGTAGCACTGTCTCATAGTCCTGGCCACATTCTTGCTGCTTGATGAGACATTCTGAAATAGAAAGATGCATTTCCCCAGTAGTCAAAATCTGCCAATTCATTTGTTGAATTACAGTTGTCATCTGTGGAGACTCTGCAGGAAACTCAGACAAAATACATTACTTAAAAAATACTCTTCTGCTACATATTCAAGTGTGTGTTTTCTAAAGATTATTTATTTATTTATTTATTTGAGAGACAGAGTGAGAGGGAGAGGGATAGAGAGCATGAAAGGGGTAAGGGACAGGCAGAGGGAGAAGGAGACTCTCCGCTGAGCAAGGAACCCGATGTGGGGCTCCATCCCAGGACCCTGGGACCATGACCTGAGCCGAAGGCAGAAGCTTAACAGACTGAGCCACCCAGGCGCCCCCCCAAGTGTGTTTTTAAATGTTGTAAATGTAGTTTTCCCTTTGCTTCTCTTTTGTCTGAAAGCCTCATAATACTTCGAAAGTTATACTCGCAACAGAAGTTTAGAAAATGACTTTTCTCTTAATGATGTAGTAAACAATACTGTCTTAAATTCCAGCAAAGAAGCAGATCAAAAGTGAATTGCTTTAGGGTGCATAACTGACAAATAACAAATAACCTCAAGGCTTTGTCTTTTAAATAATGAAAATATTCTTGGTATTTAATTATATGTAGCTAATCATGGAAATCAATTTTAAAGCTGTTTTTTTTAAAATAAGTGCTTTGTATAGTGATTTACTATAGCAACAGCCTGGACATTCTCAGGCAACAACTCTCTCCTGCTTGTTTAATGATTTCTGTTTCATATTAGGACTAAATTGGTGGTTTTATTCAGTACTAAAGATTAGGTTACTTAGACTAGAAATGGGCTAGTCTTACATATTATACTTGGTGTTGGCGGATTTTGTTCTTTCAAGTTATCCATTGCATATCACGCTGCTGATTCTGTTGTAGTTCTGAAATACTTATTGTAAATCTCTTGATTAATATTTTTACATACTCCTGACCTATGAAGCCACTGAAGCATAGAGCCTTGAATAGGAAAAACAAACATCCCCTTCTCTGAAGAGATCATGCAGCTTACTATAGGGTCACTGGAAGAGCAAGAAATAGTCAGTAGTTAGGACACTCATGTACTCAGAGCCTTAAATTTTAAGATATGACTTCCCCCTCCCCCATCACTATTTGGGAAGATAGGATTAAAAACATACAAAATGTTACAGCTTCAAGGAAGGTGTACATATAAGCATATACATTCGTTGGGGTTGCTAGAATAAATACTGGGATAATCTGTGTTTAATGGTATTCTATACTAAGTCCATTTGCCAAGTATCTTGAACAGGAGCCCTCGTAACATTCCAAATTAAAAACATTTGGTCCGGGACGCCTGGGTGGCTCAGTTGGTTAAGCGGCTGCCTTCGGCTCAGGTCATGATCCCAGCATCCTGGGATCGAGTCCCGCATCGGGCTCCTTGCTCGGCGGGGAGCCTGCTTCTCCCTCTGCCTGCCACTTTGTCTGCTTGTGTTCACTCTCGCTCCTCTCTCTCTCTCTCTCTCTCTGACAAATAAATAAAATAAATAAATCTTTAAAAAAAAAAAAAACATTTGGTCCAAAAGATGATGATTGAGGCTAAATCAGTTTACTAATGGTGTGTCAGAAATGGGGTTGTGATGTAAGCTTATGTAGAGGAAACCCTATCCACAAGTTCATAGGACCACAATAATATATATCCTGGGTTTTATGTGCAATTACCAGTGATGATGATTTCTTCCCCATTTTTCACTTCTTTCCTCTGTATATAAGAGCGATATTTTTCCATTGCAAAGGGACCGCTTGAGGACAAGATTATGTACAAAGGAGGAGATAACCTCAGGATTTCTTTTGTTTTGTTCATTTTTGGGTTCTTTTTTTTTTTTTGAGAACTATTATATTGCTGCTTTTTTCTAGTTCATCTTTAGAAAACTAATGTGAAACATTAACAATATCCCCAGCTTCTCACAAAGAAAAGCAGGTGTACAGGGAGTTACAATCTTACATTTCCATTATCAGTAATGTGATGCTATCAAGCTGTTAGTGTTCTTGGTCTTTGCGATAGGTCATTGCCTTTCACTGAAACCTTCCGAATTCATTTTCACAGAAAGCATATGACTATTCTTTAATTTTTTTTTTCTGGGGTGCCTGGGTGGCTCAGTCAGTTAAGCATCTGACTCTTGATTTTGGCTCAGGTCATGATCTCAGGGTTCTGAGACTGAGCCCCACGACATGGAAAGCAGTATTTGAGCTAAGTTCTGAAGAATAAGTAGGCACTAACTCTGCCTAGAATCACGTGCAAAACCTCCAGCCATCACTACCTCCTCCTCTAAGAGCATAGGTGGGAATGTATGTCCTTGATGCTCTCGACTGGACTGCACTGGGCATGTGCCCAGACCTAGTCAGAACTCCAGCCTCAGGCTACCACTAGTGAGTCAGGGATGGGCACGTAACTCACGGAAGGCTTTTCAGGGTCCACCGGGGGCTTCTGCTGTGCTACTGGGAGAAATGTACATGTTTCCTTTAGGATCTTGGGCTGCTGGGCCCAAGTAAGCCTGGAGTTACCTTGCTGCCATGTTGTGAAAGGCTGCGTCTATGCAGAAGGAAAGTCAGGGACAGAGGAAACAGGTTCCTATCATAATCTGGGTACTTACCCAGATCTACCTCTGCCTGACCTTGCAGTTATAGGAGCTGGCAAGTTCCTTTTTTATTTCAGCTAGCCCGCGCTAGGTTTCTTTCACAGCCAGAGTAGCTTGAATAATATACTTTCCCATTGGCACTTATGTCCAAATTACCATAAATTGGCAGCCTCTGACCGTTATCGGGAAAGGATTCAGTGGTTTCTAATTGGCCATTACTAACAAGGACACAGGAGGTTTGAAATAGCTGAGCACAGATTTTGAGAATGAGAAGACAAGGTCATGGTTGTACTTTTGAACGTGATATTGTAGGTGTGCACATGCCTGTCTCACGACCTTTGACTGTTCACTGACTGGAACCACAAGACAGACCAGGTGAGAGAACTGGATTGACGATGGGTGCAAGATGCCAACAAGGTAATGGAAACCCAAGTTCCAGTTTGAAGCAGCCTAAATCACACATTTCCCAAACACAAGCAAGAAAGGAACTGGCCTAATCAAGACCTTTAAAGGGGAAGAGAACCACAGAGCCATGGCCATGAGCTGCTAGTCACGGAGTTACTACAATACATGCTGTGAAGCTCAGTGTTTTATGAAAAGACTGGTTTGTGCTTGGCTGACGCACTTCCGTGCATTTTTATCTGAGTGTTCAGATGGCAGTAGGAGCCCATTACCCTTCGGCATTGTCTACTTATAACAGATCCCAGTTTCAGAAATATCAAGAAATTGGATTCCAGCTGCCAAGGGTTCTCTCCAGGAAACATTCGATCTTCAAGACAGAACTGTCTTTTTCTCTTTCTTCCATGGTGAGGGGGGCATGCGGAACCCCTGTGGTGATCTGCGGAGGCAAAGCCTCCTGTGAGCATGCTAACAATACAGCAGAGGGAAAGCCTTAGGCTAGAAGCTCAAGGAAAGGCAGGGGGATGAACATTTCAATAAGTAGGGCAATTTGATAACTACCTTCTTGTGGTTTAAGACCTAGTGTTCTTGGGCATATCTTGTTATTATCACTGAAACTGCAACCATTTTAATGTTTCGCGTGCTCCTAAGCAGAGGTCATTTCCCCACTACTTTGCCGAATCATTAGATGCTCTTCAAAAAAATCTCCCTGGTCTTTCTGCTCCTTTCTTAAGATTCCCTCTTTCTCTTAAAATGTAATTCTAATCTGGGAAAGATGCACAGGATTTAAAGAGTTTCTTTTCCTCCCTCAGTTGGGCTTTTATACTTTCCAACCTTCACATTTTTGAGTGAATCTCTGGTGGAAAAAATAATTCCTAAGCCCCGCTTAGAATTTTGCTTGCTCAATAAATATTTACTGCACACTTTCTGTTTTAGGCGCTTGCAATGTAGAGTAAATAAACCAACAAAGATCCTTACCATCAGCAATTGTAGTGGAGGCAGAAACAATAAACAGATATCTTTACTGTTCTCTTATAGTAATAATAGCAGTTGCGTCTCTCGCTTATGGAAAAAATTTTTTGCTCCGAATTTTCTCTCATAATGTTCTGTTTTCAAAAGAAAAAACACCTCCCTACAGGTTCTGACATCTAAAATATTGCTGTTTGGGGTCTTTTTCTTCATTTTCTTGTCTTAGCTTATACTTGCTAAACCGTAATACTGTTTTGTGGGAGTACAGACGCTTTTGAAATTAGGGTTGGGAAACTTAAGAGTCCACGACTCTGTTGCTACCTCAAGAACAGAAAGCGAACATTTCCTTTCTACGGTCAGCCTGATGAGACCCTTTTAAGAATAATGATGGTGTCACATGGATTACAGGCTTACTATGTGCCTGGCCCTGTTTGACGGTTTTCCGTCATTGCTACGAATTTTCATAATAACCCTGAAGAAGACACTAAGGCTTAACTAGGTAAATAGACTTGCCCAAAGTTCCAGAGCTGGTGAGTTTGGAGCTGAGTTTCCTATCTAGATCTGAACTAAAAGTGACATTATAATATGAATTTATGAGAAGGAAAAAACACATTTTTAAAAGATTTATTTGAGAGAGAGCTGCACGGGGGGGGGGCAAGATAGAGGGAGAGAGAGAGAGAAGGGAGGTCAGAGTTGTGTAGTCAATTGGGGAGGGAAGAAGGGAGAGGATTTTTCTTAAAGGAAGGAAGGAATCCAGGGAAGACAAAATACCACGTGCCTCCAGAAATGAGGTTTTCCATAGATAGTTTGGGCGGAGCAGAAGCGACACCACATTTCAGTGGCACCCTTGGTGCCTCTGTTACTTCCTGAGGCTACAGTTGGTATGTGTTGGATGGCCCAGCCTGTGACCCAAGCCTCTGTGTTTGTCTCAGAACCCAGAAAGTAGTAACACAAGAACAATGGGTCGGTAGGTCATAATCACTTCTTGGACTGAGTAGGACTCAAGATGAAGGGTGGTCTTCTGGAGCACTGATTGGAAGGGGTGGCCATTCCTAACCAATGCAGTCCAGTCCAGAGCACCAAGGACATACATTCCCAGCCATGGCTTTTAGAGGAGGAGGTAGTGATGGTTGGAGGTTTTGCACATGATTCTAGGCAGAGGCCCTCTAGTTAGTGCCTACTTATTCTTCAGAGGTCAGTTCCAATACTGTTTTCCCAGGGGAGCTTTCTCTGGACTCTACTTGCCAAGAGTATGCAGACCCTCTGGCTATGTGCTCCCTTCTAATACCTTGTACTTTTCTATCACAGCACTTAATGCACTTAATGCAGTGAACTTTTTTTTTGTAAAAGATTTTATTTATTTGAGAAAGAGTGAGAGGAGGAAAGAAGGGAGAGCAGAGAGAGAGAGAGAGAGAGAGAGAGAAAAGCAGACTCCACATTGAGCAGAGAGCCCAACGTGGGGCTTGACTCCAGGATCCTGAGATCATGACCCGAGTCGAAGGTAGACCCTTAACCAACTGAACTACCCAGGTGCCCCTAAAGCAATGACCTTATATTGCCATAAGTAAATCACTCTTATCTGTGATTACCTGATGAATATCCAGCTCCTGCACTAGAAGGTGACCTCCTTGAGGGTGGGAGCTCCATCAGTTTTGCCTACCATTGAATACTAGTACTTAGCCCAGTGTCGCCACATTAATAATCACACAGTGCCTATTTTTTTTTTAAGATGAATGAGTGATATCTAGTTTCTTGTAATAACAACTGATTTTAGTATGAAAATGTAACAAACTGCCTCTTCTTCTTCCTAAACTATCATATAGTTTGGTCTTCTCACATATTTCCTCAGTTGGCTGAATGAATGAGGTGATATTTTAGGTAACCCAGGTGACCAAAAAGCAGCTGCAGACTGGATAGTCAGGAGCCCTCTTTTACTGTATATGATTTAAATGGAAAAAAAAAAAAAAAAAAAAATCTATGAGGAACATAATCAAGAACGACAGGGGTCTTGGGGTTGAGTGGAAGTTCCTGGCAGAAAACCTGGACGTGCTACTTCTGAATAACATTGTTAACTGTAGTTTCCGCTTATCATCTCTAATTGTGTTGAATAATGACATACATTTAATAATAAAAATTAAAGCCAGGTTCCCCCCATTTTCTCAGAAAGGGGCACCTGGGTGGTTAAGTCCCCGACTCTTGGTCTTGGCTCAGGTCATGATCTCATGGGTCGTGAGATCGTGCCCTGCATGGGGCTCTGCACTCAGCGGGGAATCTGCTTGAAGATTCTCTCCCTCTTCCCCTCCCCCTACTCGTGCATGCTCACACATGTGCACTCTCTAAAATAAATCTTTGAAACATGTTGGATGGTAATTTCAAGACTGAAGTATATACCTATGCATTGGGCCTCGCTTCCGTCTTCCATCTTCCCCTGTACTCTGTGTGTGGTCCTTCAGGCATTATGATCACAGGTTTCTATGCCGGCCTCCTCTGGTATCAGCAACTGGAAGGTAGGGATTATTCAATTACTCTAAAAAATCCAGATTATTTGATAACATTTCCGTTACTTTTTATTTTTTATTTTTTTTTTCTGTTACTTTTTAAAAAGCAAAACTGTTCTGAAACTTTTTGTTATATAGCTTCGAATTAATAAGAAACCACTAGAGGGCGCCCGGGTGGCTCAGTGGGTTAAGCCTCTGCCTTAGGCTGTGGTGGTGATTTCAGGATCCTGGAATCAGTCCTGCACAGGGCTCTTTGCTTGGCAGGGAGCCTGTGCTTCCTCCTCTCTTTCTCTGCCTGCCTCTCTGTCTACTTGTGATCTCTCTCTGTCAAATAAATAAATAAAATAAAATAAAATAAAAAAGAAAGAAACCACTAGAGAAACTAATTATGTTTTAAATATGGTTTTCTTTCCCTAGTACAATTATAGGTCTTCATGATGCTATGTTTAATTTTATTTGCCTGGTCCCCCGGGGATTGCAGTAATTCAGATTCTGGTTTGGAGCCCATTCTCAATCAGAAACAAGACAGACTACACAGGGGCTCTTTAAGGCCAATGCTGGCTGTCATGGGATTCAAATAAAACTTCAGTTGCTTATCTGTTCTAATAGAGTTTACATTATACCAGAAGGCAAAACTGTTCTTCATGACCTCTAATTTGTTTAGAAAACAAAACAGATAAAACAAACAAACAAAACCCACCATGTTTCAGGGCTTTTTGACTATAATAATAAACTTAATAAGAAAGTTAAATATGAATTAAGGCCTCTCTGTTGGCTGTTTGCAAGTGGTCTTGTGGCCTGGCCACAACCTGTTACTCTTCACCCTTGAATCACTCTGAGTTGGTTTGGTTTCCCAGAGCCCACCTGACTGTACATGCCATTTTTATTTTAAGCCCTTTACTGCTTCTTTAGCTGGTTGTATTAGTGAAGACATCATTTCCTTTTTCCTTTTCATTAAGTAATACCATATTACCGTCATCTGTAGATTCCCCTGTGACTGATAGGGGTCAGATTTGGGGGATTCAGGGACTAGTGTAGGATAACCCAGATTTATACTGCTCACCGTCTTAGTCACAGAGCTTTTAGTTATGAAGGAACAGGAATTCAACTTCAGCTATCTTAAGTAAAGAGGGGTCTCTTGTAAGGATCCAGTAGGCAAATTCATAGGCATGGGGCACAGGAAATAGAATTGAATCATCCCACTGGAGTGGGAAAGGCAAGGGCAGAGGTAGCTTTCTCTGCCTCTGACATCTTTATTTCATTGTCCGCACCCCACCCCGGCCCCCCGCCCAGACACACACACTCTCTCACTCTCTCCCTCTCTCAACTGAGCACCAGAGCTTTCGGGTCAGTTGCTTGCTTTCATTTAACTGACTTAGACTCTGTGTGCCTGTTGGATTCTCTCTCTCCTTTTTAAAAGTTTTATTTATTTTAAAGATTTTATTTATTTGACAGACAGATCACAAGTAGGCAGAGAGGCAGGCGGGGGGTGGGGGGAAAGCAGGCTCCCCGTTGAGCAGAGAGTCCGATGCAGGGCTCGATCCCAGGACCCTGAGATCATGACCTGAGCCAAAGGCAAAGGCTTAACCCACTGAGCCACCAAGGTGCCCCTATTTATTTATTTATTGTTAAGTAATCTCTACACCCAACGTGAGGCTCCAACTCACGACCCTGAGATCAAGAGTTGCATGCTGTTTGCACTGAGCCAGCCAGGCATCCCTGTCTGTTAGACTGTCCTACCCAAGAACGGTCATTGCTTAACATGACACATTGCTGATACTGGTGTGCTGAAGATGTCGGACAACTGGCTCCCTAAAATAAAAGATGTATGCATATATATATATATAACTTTATTATACATTTTACTGATAAAAAGGATGTGTAGCATATGACTTACAAATAATACAATATACCTACTACTTACTATAAATTTCATACACCTATGATTCCAGTGTGACTTGTTATTTCTTTTCTTGGTTATTTCTTAAAATTCTACTGTTGGTCTTTATAATTCACAACAATAGTCATGAAATCAAGACTATGAATAAGCTTGATTACTATTCAGTTAAACAAAGAACTCATGTATGTCACAGACCAGAGTGCAGTTACAACCTAAATGTTGTTTTATATCTCGTTTATGTTGACTAGTAAGACAAAACTGGAACACGAAAGACATCCTTCTGAACTTTACTCGATCATTAATAATGTGAGCAAACTTCTCTGATTAATTGAATGATAAGTTTTGAATACTATAAAGAATATGTCCTCAATTTCCCATCCTTTTCACAGCGTAACAGCTATACACATGACAGTTTTTAGTTTTGTCTGTGTTATGAACATTTTCTTTATTACTTTCTTAAGTCTAGACCAGAGGCTGGCAAACTACAGCCTGTGGGCCAAATCTAACCTATAGTTTTTTTCTGTGCAGTCTGAGATCTAAGAATAATTTTTGCATTTTTAGAGGCTTGTTAAACAAATAATTATTATGTGACAGGAACTGTGTGTAACTCGCAAGCTGAAAATATATGGCTTTTTAAAAAGATTTTATTTATTTATGTGAGAGAGTGAGAGAGAGAGAGAGAGAGAGAGCATGAGCAGGGGAAGGGGCAGAGGGGGAGGAAGAAGCAGACTCCCCACCGAGCAGAGAGCCCAACGCAGGACTTGATCCCAGGACCCTGAGATCATGACCTGAGCCAAAGGCAGATGCTTTATCTACTGAGCCACTCAGACGCACCTATATGGCTCTTTATAGACAAAGTTTGCCAACCCCTGGTCTAGATAATTAACAAAACAAAACAATAATATATACTGATTTCCATGGTATTAGTACATCCACTATTGCTAATTTCAGGCTATAAATGTGGTATTACTGAAATAAGAATTAGGGGAAAGGATGCTTAGTAACATCTTTTTTATAAGACTAAAAAAGATTAAAAAACAAAACAAAATCAGAGAGGGAGACAAACCATGAGAGACTCTGGACTCTAGGAAGCAAACTGAGAGTTACAGAAGGGAGGGGGTGGGGAGAATGGGATAGCCGGATGATGGGTATTAAGGAGGGCATGTGATGTGATGAGCACTGGGTCTCATACGCAACTGATGAATCACTGAACACTACATCAAAAACTAATGATGTACTATATGATGGCTAACTGAACATAATACAAAAAATTTTTAAGTATAAAAACCAGCTTAAAAAAATAACCATAATACCAGGTGTACATGTTGTATCACCACACGGATATAGCAGACATTAATAATATTAAAGCATAAATAATAGTAAGATATAGTAATGAGAAAGTGATGTTTTGAGCACTTATACTTTTTATATCATTTGCTTAATCATATACTTACATATACTAATTTTTAAATAATTGCCATGCTTAAAAATCAGCTTGAGGAATTCCTGAAAAGTTGACAAGGCTCTCACCAGCCAGGATGAGAAGGCTCCAGCATACTACTGGGTGCACATCGTAGGAGTATCCACTGGTTTTGCCACTACTTGATCTGTGGGTAGATGTTCAGTAAAAAGTGGAAGGAGCGCAGGTAGAGTAGACCTGATTCATATCCTGAGTTCTCTGATCCAAGCCAGTAAGAGAATACAAAATGGTATATTTCCTGAGTTTGTTTTCATTTTGCTTTCCCTGAAATCAGCAAAGTTCTTTTTAGGGCCTGGAGATAGGGAAAACTAGGGATGGGGATGGTGACTGTATTATCTTCCAGGGAGGTCTACTAATCATAAATCCACATTGATTCCTGAAATGGGAGCCAAAGATGGTGAGGAGTTTGGACCTGTACAAACTTTAATATGACCCATGAGGAAAGAATCAGTGAACTTCAAGATATGTCAATAGAAATTACTGAAGCTCAAGCACAGAGAGAGCGAGAAAAAAAGAATAGAGCACCCAAGAGACTTGGAACAATATGAAGTAGACAAACATACTTTTAATGGGATTCCTCCCACTGCAAAAGAAAGTGGAACAGGTTAGAAGAAATATTTGAAGAGACAATAGCCAAGAATTTTCAAAAAATAATGAAAGACATCAAACCCAGGAGCTCAAGATCCAAGTAGCTCAGAGAACCAGGAACAAAACAAAACAAAACAAAACAGGATAAATATTAAAAACCCCACCAAACATACAAAATAAAAACACCTAGACACATCATATTCAAACTGATGAAAACCAAAGATAAAAATAAATCACTGATGGTAGCCAGAGAAATAAGATACATTACATGGAGAGGAATAAAAATCAGATTAGCAGCACACTTTCACCAGAAACAATGCAAGACAGAAGACAATGTAATGACATCTTCAAAATGTTGAAAGAAAAAAAACTCATCAACTTAAAATTTTATAAACAGTGCAAATATCTTTAAAAATTAGGGTGATATCAAGACTTTCAGACAAACAAAAGGCTGACAGAATTATCAGCAGATTTGCATTACATGAAGTGTCCAAGGAGGTTACCAGATAGAAACTTGGGTCCACAGCAAGGAATAAATATCTCTAGAAATGGTTAAAATGAAGGTAAACGACTTCTTTTTTTCTTCTTTTTAATCACTTTAACAGGTGATTGACGATCACTTGTACATTGCCGGTGAAAATGTAAAATGGTACCACCACTATGGAATACATTTTAGCAACTTCTTATAAAACTAAACATGCATGGGGCACCTGGGTGGCTCAGTGGGTTGAGCATCTGCCTTCAGCTCAGGTCATGATCTCAGGGTCCCGGGATGGAGCCCTGCATCGGGGGTCTCTGCTCAGTGAGGAGCCTGCTTCCCCCTCTCTCTCTGCCTGCCTCTCTGCCTACTTGTGATCTCTCTCTCTGTTAAATAAACTCTTTAAGGAAAAAAACAACAACAAATAAACATGCAGTTACCATGCAACACAGTAATTGTACTTTGGGGCATTTATCCCAGAGAAGCGAAAACTTGTATTTACACAATAACCCATAAATGAGTATTTGTAACAACTTGATTCATAACAGCTAGAAACTACAACAGCTCAGATGTCCTTCAACAAATTAGTGGTTAAACAAACTATGATATACATAAACCATGGAATACTATTCAGCAATATATTTTATTTTATTTTTTTTTTTATTTATTTGACAGACAGAGAGAGATCACAAGTAGACAGAGAGGCAGGCAGAGAGAGGGGGAAGCAGGCTCCCCGCCCAGCAGAGAGCCAGATGCGGGGCTCGATCCCAGGACCCTGAGATCATGACCTGAGCCAAAGGCAGAGACTTAACCCACTGAACCACCCAGGTGCCTCTACTATTCAGCAATAAAAATGAACAAACTATTGATATACACATCAACATAGATGATTCTCCAGGGAATTATACTGAATGAAAAATCCAATCACAGGATATATACCATATGATTCCTTTTATATAATATTTGTTGAAATGAAAAAATTTTAGAAATGGAGGACAGTTAAATGGTGGCCAGAGGTTTAAGATGGGAGTGGAAAGGGATAAAGATGAGTGTGGTTATAACAGGGCAACACAAGCAATTCTTGCGGGGGTGGAATTGTTCAGTATCTTGACGGTGGTGGTGGATACTGAACCCATATGTGATAAAACTGTATGGAACTAACACACTCCTGAAAGTAAAACTCTGGAAATCTGAATATTAGTGGATTATTAACAGTGTCAAAATCCTGGCTGTGATAATGTGCTATAGCTTGTTAAGACGTTACCGTTAGGGTAAACTGGGTAAAGATTACGTGGGATAACTCTGTACTCTTTCTTACCACAGAATGTGAATCCACAATTATCTCCACAAAATTTTCAATAAAAGATAATTGACTATCTAAAGCCAAAACAGTAGCAGTGTAGGGGCCCCTGGGTGGCTCTGTTGGTCGATCATGATCTTGGGGTCTTGAGATGGAGCCCCACATCAACTCCATGCTCAGCACAGAATCTGCTTGAAATTCTCTCTTTCCCTCTGTTCCTCCCCCTGCTCTCTCTCTCTCTAAAATAAATAAATAAATCTTTTAAAAAAATAGGCAGCAGTGTATTTTGGAATTACAGTATGTGCAAAAATAAAATATAGGATTACAATAGCCTAAAAGATGAGAGGGAAGAATTTGTCATATATTGCTAAAAGTTTTTATACTATATAGAAAGTATATTGTTATTTTAAAGAAGGATGTGATTAATCAAAGATGTATATTGTGAACTTCAGGGCAACCATTAAATATATTTTTTAAAAAATGAGGCATGAATGGGGCACCTAGGTGGTTTAGTTGTTAAGTGTCTCCCTTCGGCTCAGGTCATGATCCCAGGGTCCTGCGATCAAGCCCCGAATCAGGCTCCCTGCTCAGTGGGAAACCTGCTTCTCCCACTCCCCCGACTCGTGATCCCTCTCTCACTGTGTCTCTCTCTGTCAAATAAATAAATAAAATCTTTAAAAAAAATAAAAATGAGACATGGATAATAAGCCTATAGTAAAGATAACATAATAAAAATTATTCAACCTAAAAGCAGGCAGAAAAAGAGGAAAGAGGGCCAAGAATAGAACAGAGAGAAAACAACCAGCTACGTGTTAGATTTAATCAATATTACATTAAATAAAATGGTCTAAACAGGGTTGCCTGGTGGCTCAGTGGATTAAAGCCTCTGCCTTTGGCTCAGGTCATGATCCCAGGGTCCTGGGATCGAGCCCCGCATCAGGGCTCTCTGCTCAGCAGGGAGCCTGCTTCTCCCCAACCCTGCCTACTTGTGATCTCTGTCACATTAATAAAAAAAACTTCAAATGGTCTAAACACACCAATTGAAAGACAGAAATTGTTAATTGAACTAAAAACAAGATCTACATACATGATATATTTTTAAAAATCCACTTTTTTCTTTTTTTTTTTGAGAGAAAGAGAGAGAGCAAGTGACTGAGAGTAAACTGGGGGAGGGGCAGAGAGAGAGAAAATCTTAAGCAGGCTCCATGCTCAGCCCAGAGCCTAATGCAGGGCTCTAACTCACGACCCTGGGATCATAACCTGAGCCGAAATTAAGAATTGGACATTTAACCAACAGAGCCACCCAGGGCCCAGCCTCCCAAAAATCTACTTTTTTTTTTCTCTTTAAGGATTTTATTTATTTATTTGACAGAGAGAGATCACAGTAGGCAGAGAGGCAGGCAGAGAGAAATGGGAAGCAGGTTCCCTGCTGAGCAGAGAGCCCGATGTGGAGCTTGATCTCAGGACCCTAAGATCATGACCTGAGCTGAAGGCAGAGGTTTAACCAACTGAATCACCGATGCCCCAAAAATCTACTTTAAATATGAAGACATAGATATTTTAAAAGACAAAGGATTGAAAAATGTAACACGTAAACAGTAATCTAAGAAAAGTTGGAGTGGCCATGTTAATATTTAAGTCAACTTCAGAAGAAGGAATATTACCAGGGATAAAGGGAGAGCTCGCATAATAATAAATGGGTCAATTTACCAACAAAATGTAATAATCCGGGGCGCCTGGGTGGTTCAGTGGGTTAAAGCCTCTGCCTTCGGCTCAGGTCATGATCTCAGGGTCCCGGGATGGAGCCCCACATGGGGGCTCTCTGCTCAGCAGGGAGCCTGCTTCCCTTCCTCTCTCTCTGCCTATGTCTCTGCCTATTTGTAATCTCTGTCTGTCAAATAAATAAATTTAAAAAAAAGTAATAATCCTACATGTGTATGTACCCAACCACGGAACTTCAAAATGCATGAAGCAAAAAACTAATAGAAGTGAATGGAGACATAGACAAATCCACAATTTTCTAATTTTTTAAATAATTTTTTTAAGGAAACTCTTTCCCCAATGTGGGGCTCAAATTCATGACTCCAAGATCAAGAGTCACATGCTCTACCAACTGAGCCACCAGGTACCCTGACAAATCCACAACTTTAGGTGGAAACCTCACTTCTTAGTAATCAATAGGGCAAGTAGAAAGAAAATCAATAAGGATATGGAAGAAGTGAACAATACTATCAAGAAACTTGACCTAGTTGCCATTTATAGAACAGTTTGTCCAGCAATAGCAGAATATACATTCTTTTCAACTACAAATGAAACATTTACCAAGATAGACCATCTTATGGGCAGTAGAAGAAACAACACATGTGAAAGAATAGAAATCATATAAAGTATGTAAAGTATGTCTTCTGATTAGGATGGTACCAAATTAGAAACCAGTAACAAACATACCTGGGAAATATTCCAAAATCTGGAAGTTAAAAAAGCACTTTTTCTCTTTTTTTGGAGAGAGTATGCTCATGAGCCAAGAGTGGGGGTCGGGGGGCAAGAGAGGTCAGAAGGAGAAAGAGAGAGAGAGAATCTCAAGTAGGCTCCTCACCCAGCACAGAGCCAGACACAAGGGCTGATCCCAGGACCCTAGGATCATGACCCCAAATCAAGCCAAAATCAAGAATCAGATGCCCAAATGACTGAGCCACCGAGGTGCTCCTAAAAACATGCTTTTAAGTAACTCATGGGTTAAAAAGAAAGTCATCAAGGAAACTACAACATATTTTGAATGGAACAAAAATGAAAACTACAATATATCAAAATTTGTGGAATTCATCAAGAGCAGTGCCTAGAAGGTAGTCTGTGGGGTTAAATGCTTATATTAGAAAAAAAAAAAAAAAAGAGAAGGATTTCAAATCAATAACCTATGTTTTTACCTTAAGAAACTAGAAAAAGGGGGCACCTGGGTGGCTCAGTGAAGTAAGATTAAGCGGCTGCCTTCTGCTCAGGTCATGATCCCAGGGTCCTGGGATCAAGCCCCACATCAGCTCCCTGCTCAGTGGGGAGCCTGCTTCTCCCTCTTCTTCTGCCCCTACCCCACGCCCACCCCCAGCTCATGCACTCTCTCTTTTGCTCTTTCAAATAAATAAAATTTTTTAAAAAAGGAAACTAGGAGGGACGCCTGGGTGGCTCAGTTGGTTGAGCAGCTGCCTTCGGCTCAGGTCATGATCCCAGCATCCTGGGATCGAGTCCCGCATCGGGCTCCTTGCTCCGCAGGGAGCCTGCTTCTCCCTCTGCCACTCTGTCTGCCTGTGCTCACTCTCTCTCTCTCTGACAAATAAATAAATAAAATCTTTAAAAAAAAAAAAGGAAACTAGGAAAAGGAGAGCAAATTAAACAAATCAAGCAGGAGGAGGAAATAAGATTAGAAACAGATAAAATTGGAAACAGATGCCTGTTTGAACAGCTATCACCAAAAAAATTAGATAAGAAATGGTAGCAAGGATGTGGAAAAAAGGGAACCCGGCACACTGTTGGTGGCAATGTAAATTTGGTGTAGCACTGTAGAAAACAGTATGGAAGTTTCTCAAAAAGTTTCTCAAAAAGTTGAAAATTGAACTACTGTTTTATTCAGCAATTCCGCTTCTGGGAATTATCTGAAGGAAAAGAAAACCCCTGTTGGGATATCTGTACTCCTGTGTTTATCGCAGCATTATTTACATAACCAATACATGGAAACAACCTAAGAGTCCAAACAACCTAAGAGTCCAAAGACAGATGAACGGGTAAAGCAGTTGTAGTGTGTATAGTAGTGTGTATATGTAGTGTGTATATATATATATATATATATACACACTACAACTGCTTTACCTGTTCATCTGTCTTTATATATATATACACACACATACATATATATGTATGTATTTATGTATATATATACATATATACATATATGTATATATATACACATATATGTGTATGTATGTGTGTATACACACACACACATATATACACACATATATACACGTATATATACGTGTATATATACACACACACACACACACACATACATACACATATATGAAATGGAAATTTGCCATAAAGAGAAGGAAATCTTACTATTTGTGACAATACAGATAACCCTTGAGGACATTATGCTAAGAGAACTAAGACAGGGAAAGAGAAACACTATATGATCTCACTTATAAGTAGATTCTAACAAACAAACAAACAAAAAGCCAACAACCAAGAAACCCCCAAACCAAAACAAAACTCACAGAAAAAGATCAGATTTGTAGTTATCAGAGGCAGGGGAGGAAGAGAAGGAAGGTGGTCAAAAAGCACAACTTTCCATTTATAAATAAGTCCCAAGGATGTAATGTACAACATGATGATTATAGTTAACACTGCTAGATGGTATATTTGAAAGTTAAGAGAGTAAATCCTAAGAGTTCCCATACAAGGAAAAAAACCATTTTATTTCTTTTTCCCTTTTTGTATCTATATAAGGTGACGGCTGTTAACTAAACTTATTGTGGTCATCATTAGACAATATATGTAAGCCAAGTCATTATATTGTACACCTTAAACTTACACAGTGCTGGGGCGCCTGGGTGGCTCAGTTGTTAAGCGTCTGCCTTCAGCTCAGGTCATGATCCCAGGATCCTGGGACCGAGCCCCGCATCAGGCTCCCTGCTCAGTGGGAAGTCTGCTTTTCCCTCTCCCACTACCTGTCCCCCGCCCCCGGCTTGTGTTCCCTCTCTCACTGTGTCTCTCTATGTCAAATAAATAAATAAAATCTTAAGAAAAAAAAAAACTTACACGGGGCTATATGTCAATTATATCTCCATAAAACTGAAAGAAAGAGATATCTGGGGCTCCTGGGTGGCTCAGTGGGTTAAGCCTCTGCCTTTGGCTCAGGTCATGATCCCAGGGTCCTGGAATCGAGGCCCGCATCGGGCTCTCTGCTCAGCTGGGAGCCTGCTTTGCTTTCTCTCTCTACCTGCCTCTCTGCCTACTTGTGATCTCTCTCTCTCTCTCTGTCAAATAAAAGAAAGAAAGAAAGAAAGAAAGAAAGAAAGAAAGAAAGAAAGAAAGAAAGAAAGAAAGAAAGAAAGAAA